>CADDIJ020002478.1:0-29463 GCA_902809745.2 Tetradesmus lagerheimii | reverse complement strand
AGACCGAAATAAAATTATCCAGACAAGCCCCGCAGCATCAGACTTGGTCCAATAGTCGCATGAATCGTTGTCGGCGAACCGCATGCTCTGCGTGTCTTTGATTTGCTTATTGTTCACGGTGGTGTTCTGGAATATTTGTAGGAGCATGCAAACAACTATAATAGACCATAATAAAATTATCCAGACAAGCCCCGAAGCATCGGTCTTGGTCAAATCGTCGCATCAATCGTCAGAGAGCCGCATGCCTTGCATGTCTTGGATTTTCTTGGTGTTCACGGTGGTGGTCTGGAATATTTGTAGGAGCATGTGAACATCTATCTCAGACCGAAATAAAATTATCAAGACAAGCCTCGAAGCATCAGACTTGGTCCAATAGTCGCATGAATCGTTGTCGGCGAACCGCATGCTCTGCGTGTCTTGGATTTGCATGTTGTTCACGGTGGTGCTCTGGAATATTTGTAGGAGCATGCAAACAACTATAATAGACCATAATAAAATTATCCAGACAAGCCCCGAAGCATCGGACCTGGTCCGATTGTTGCTTCGATTGTTGAGATATGGCTATTATTCAGTCTGCCTTGCATCGCACATTATATCGCACATGCTCACAGAGTTTAGTATTTCTGAGTAGAATGAAAAATATTGTGCTTTGTTTGAGGCCGGATTTGAACCTGGGACCTTTGGAATATAATACAGTACTTATATCTGGAAGCTTCTAGAAGCATCTCGAAGGATGTGGATTTTACGGAGTAAATTCGTTGTTGCTTGGTCCAGCCCATGTAACCAATTTACTTCAAAAAAAAAAAAAAAAGGATGTGGATTCTCCCACAATCTGAGGTTGTAGAAGATTGTCGAAGTTTCTGGAAGCTATTCTGAAGAGTATTTATAGCTGGTGAAAGCTCTCAAACTGGTAACAAAGTCGCTGCAAGGTTTGCAAGTGCCAGTGCGATTTCTGCCCGTATTTCAACAGAAGCATCGGACTTGGTCCAATCGTCGCATCAATCGTCGGTGAGCCGCATGCCTTGCGTGTCTTGGATTTTCTTGGTGTTCACGGCGGTGGTCTGGACTATTTCGAGGTGTATGCAAACAACTATAAACGACCGTAATAAAATTATCCAGACAAGCCCCGAAGCATCAGACTTGGTCAAATCGTCGCATCAATCGTCAGTGAGCCGCATGCCTTGCGTGACTTGGATTTGCTTGGTGTTCACGGTGGTGGTCTGGATTATTTGTAGGAGCATGTGAACATCTATCTCAGACCGAAATAAAATTATCCAGACAAGCCCCGCAGCATCAGACTTGGTCCAATGGTCGCATGAATCGTTGTCGGCGAACCGCATGCTCTGCGTGTCTTGGATTTGCATGTTGTTCACGGTGGTGCTCTGGAATATTTGTAGGAGCATGCAAACGACTATAATAGACCATAATAAAATTATCCAGACAAGCCCCGAAGCATCGGACTTGGTATTATCGTCGCATCAATCGTCGGTGAGCCGCATGCCTTGCGTGTCTTGAATGTTCTTGGTGTTCACGGCGGTGGTCTGGACTATTTCGAGGTGTATGCAAACAACTATAAACGACCGTAATAAAATTATCCAGACAAGCACCAAAGCATCGGACCTGGTCCGATCGTTGCTTCGATTGTTGGCAAGCCGCATGCCCTGCGTGTCTTGGATGGATTTGCTTGGTGTTCACGGTGGTGGTCTTGAATATTTGTAGGAGCATGTGAACATCTATCTCAGACCGAAATAAAATTATCAAGACAAGCCTCGAAGCATCAGACTTGGTCCAATAGTCGCATGAATCGTTGTCGGCGAACCGCATGCTCTGCGTATCTTGGATTTGCTTATTGTTCACGGTGGTGTTCTGGAATATTTGTAGGAGCATGCAAACAACTATAAAAGACCATAATAAAATTATCCAGACAAGCCCCGAAACATCGGACTTGGTCCAATCGTCGCATCAATCGTCGGTGAGCCGCATGCCTTGCGTGTCTTGGATTTTCTTGGTGTTCCAAAAAAAAAAAATTCTTAGTGTTCACGGCGGTGGTCTGGACTATTTCGAGGTGTATGCAAACAACTATAAACGACCGTAATAAATTTATCCAGACAAGCCCCAAAGCATCGGACCTGGTCCGATCGTTGCTTCGATTGTTGGCAAGCCGCATGCCCTGCGTGTCTTGGATGGATTTGCTTGGTGTTCACGGTGGTGGTCTGGAATATTTGTTGGAGCATGTGAACATCTATCTCAGACCGAAATAAAATTATCCAGACAAGCCCCGAAGCATCGGACTTGGTCCAATCGTCGCATCAATCGTCGGTGAGCCGCATGCCTTGCGTGTCTTGGATTTTCTTGGTGTTCACGGCGGTGGTCTGGACTATTTCGAGGTGTATGTATGCAAACAACTATAAACGACCGTAATAAATTTATCCAGACAAGCCCCAAAGCATCGGACCTGGTCCGATCGTTGCTTCGATTGTTGGCAAGCCGCATGCCCTGCGTGTCTTGGATGGATTTGCTTGGTGTTCACGGTGGTGGTCTGGAATATTTGTAGGAGCATGTGAACATCTATCTCAGACCGAAATAAAATTATCAAGACAAGCCTCGAAGCATCAGACTTGGTCCAATAGTCGCATGAATCGTTGTCGGCGAACCGCATGCTCTGCGTATGTTGGATTTGCTTATTGTTCACGGTGGTGTTCTGGAATATTTGTAGGAGCATGCAAACAACTATAATAGACCATAATAAAATTATCCAGACAAGCCCCGAAGCATCGGTCTTGGTCAAATCGTCGCATCAATCGTCAGTGAGCCGCATGCCTTGCGTGTCTTGGATTTTCTTTGTGTTCACGGTGGTGGTCTGGAATATTTGTAGGAGCATGTGAACAACTATCTCAGACCGAAATAAAATTATCCAGACAAGCCCCGCAGCATCAGACTTGGTCCAATAGTCGCATGAATCGTTGTCGGCGAACCGCATGCTCTGCGTGTCTTTGATTTGCATGTTGTTCACGGTGGTGCTCTGGAATATTTGTAGGAGCATGCAAACGACTATAATAGACCATAATAAAATTATCCAGACAAGCCCCGAAGCATCGGACTTGGTCCAATCGTCGCATCAATCGTCGGTGAGCCGCATGCCTTGCGTGTCTTGGATTTTCTTGGTGTTCACGGCGGTGGTCTGGACTATTTCGAGGTGTATGCAAACAACTTTAAACGACCGTAATAAATTTATCCAGACAAGCCCCAAAGCATCGGACCTGGTCCGATCGTTGCTTCGATTGTTGGCAAGCCGCATGCCCTGCGTGTCTTGGATGGATTTGCTTGGTGTTCACGGTGGTTGTCTGGAATATTTGTAGGAGCATGTGAACATCTATCTCAGACCGAAATAAAATTATCCAGACAAGCCCCGAAGCATCAGACTTGGTCCAATAGTCGCATGAATCGTTGTCGGCGAACCGCATGCTCTGCGTATGTTGGATTTGCTTATTGTTCACGGTGGTGTTCTGGAATATTTGTAGGAGCATGCAAACAACTATAATAGACCATAATAAAATTATCCAGACAAGCCCCGAAGCATCGGTCTTGGTCAAATCGTCGCATCAATCGTCAGTGAGCCGCATGCCTTGCATGTCTTGGATTTTCTTGGTGTTCACGGTGGTGGTCTGGAATATTTGTAGGAGCATGTGAACATCTATCTCAGACCGAAATAAAATTATCCAGACAAGCCCCGCAGCATCAGACTTGGTCCAATAGTCGCATGAATCGTTGTCGGCGAACCGCATGCTCTGCGTGTCTTGGATTTGCATGTTGTTCACGGTGGTGCTCTGGAATATTTGTAGGAGCATGCAAACAACTATAATAGACCATAATAAAATTATCCAGACAAGCCCCGAAGCATTGGACCTGGTCCGATCGTTGCTTCGATTGTTGAGATATGGCTATTATTCAGTCTGCCTTGCATCGCACATTATATCGCACATGCTCACAGAGTTTAGTATTTCTGAGTAGAATGAAAAATATTGTGCTTTGTTTGAGGCCGGATTTGAACCTGGGACCTTTGGAATATAATACAGTACTTATATCTGGAAGCTTCTAGAAGCATCTCGAAGGATAATGGATTCTCCCACAATCTGAGGTTGTAGAAGATTGTCGAAGTTTCTGGAAGCTATTCTGAAGAGTATTTATAGCTGGTGAAAGCTCTCAAACTGGTAACAAAGTCGCTGCAAGGTTTGCAAGTGCCAGTGCGATTTCTGCCCGTATTTCAACAGAAGCATCGGACTTGGTCAAATCGTCGCATCAATCGTCGGTGATTTTTTTCCGCAGGTGGGTTTCGGTTTGCGTTGTCAACCCAATGTAACACTACTCCAAAAAAAAAAAAAATCGTCGGTGAGCCGCATGCCTTGCGTGTCTTGGATTTTCTTGGTGTTCACGGCGGTGGTCTGGACTATTTCGAGGTGTATGCAAACAACTATAAACGACCGTAATAAAATTATCCAGACAAGCCCCGAAGCATCGGACTTGGTCAAATCGTCGCATCAATCGTCAGTGAGCCGCATGCCTTGCGTGTCTTGGATTTGCTTGGTGTTCACGGTGGTGGTCTGGAATATTTGTAGGAGCATGTGAACATCTATCTCAGACCGAAATAAAATTATCCAGACAAGCCCCGAAGCATCAGACTTGGTCCAATCGTCGCATGAATTGTTGTCGGCGAACCGCATGCTCTGCGTGTCTTGGATTTGCATGTTGTTCACTGTGGTGTTCTGGAATATTTGAAGAAGCATGCAAACTACTATAATAGACCATAATAAAATAATCCAGACAAGCCCCGAAGCATCGGACTTGGTCCAATCGTCGCATCAATCGTCGGTGAGCCGCATGCCTTGCGTGTCTTGGATTTTCTTGGTGTTCACGGCGGGGGTCTGGACTATTTCGAGGTGTATGCAAACAACTATAAACGACCGTAATAAAATTATCCAGACAAGCCCCAAAGCATCGGACCTGGTCCGATCGTTGCTTCGATTGTTGGCAAGCCGCATGCCCTGCCTGTCTTGGATGGATTTGCTTGGTGTTCACGGTGGTGGTCTGGAATATTTGTAGGAGCATGTGAACATCTATCTCAGACCGAAAAAAAATTATCCAGACAAGCCCCGAAGCATCAGACTTGGTCCAATAGTCGCATGAATCGTTGTCGGCGAACCGCATGCTCTGCGTATCTTGGATTTGCTTATTGTTCACGGTGGTGTTCTGGAATATTTGTAGGAGCATGCAAACAACTATAATAGACCATAATAAAATTATCCAGACAAGCCCCGAAGCATTGGTCTTGGTCAAATCGTCGCATCAATCGTCAGTGAGCCGCATGCCTTGCGTGTCTTGGATTTTCTTGGTGTTCACGGCGGTGGTCTGGACTATTTCGAGGTGTATGCAAACAACTATAAAAGACCGTAATAAAATTATCCAGACAAGCCCCAAAGCATCGGACCTGGTCCGATCGTTGCTTCGATCGTTGGCAAGCCGCATGCCCTGCGTGTCTTGGATGGATTTTCTTGGTGTTCACGGTGGTGGTCTGGAATATTTGTAGGAGCATGTGAACAACTATCTCAGACCGAAATAAAATTATCCAGACAAGCCCCGCAGCATCAGACTTGGTCCAATAGTCGCATGAATCGTTGTCGGCGAACCGCATGCTCTGCGTGTCTTGGATTTGCATGTTGTTCACGGTGGTGCTCTGGAATATTTGTAGGAGCATGCAAACGACTATAATAGACCATAATAAAATTATCCAGACAAGCCCCGAAGCATCGGACTTGGTCCAATCGTCGCATCAATCGTCGGTGAGCCGCATGCCTTGCGTGTCTTGGATTTTCTTGGTGTTCACGGCGGTGGTCTGGACTATTTCGAGGTGTATGCAAACAACTATAAACGACCGTAATAAATTTATCCAGACAAGCCCCAAAGCATCGGACCTGGTCCGATCGTTGCTTCGATCGTTGGCAAGCCGCATGCCCTGCGTGTCTTGCATGGATTTGATTGGTGTTCACGGTGGTGGTCTGGAATATTTGTAGGAGCATGTGAACAACTATCTCAGACCGAAATAAAATTATCAAGACAAGCCTCGAAGCATCAGACTTGGTCCAATTGTCGCATGAATCGTTGTCGGCGAACCGCATGCTCTGCGTATGTTGGATTTGCTTATTGTTCACGGTGGTGTTCTGGAATATTTGTAGGAGCATGCAAACAACTATAATAGACCATAATAAAATTATCCAGACAAGCCCCGAAACATCGGACTTGGTCCAATCGTCGCATCAATCGTCGGTGAGCCGCATGCCTTGCGTGTCTTGGATTTTCTTGGTGTTCCAAAAAAAAAATTCTTGGTGTTCACGGCGGTGGTCTGGACTATTTCGAGGTGTATGCAAACAACTATAAACGACCGTAATAAATTTATCCAGACAAGCCCCAAAGCATCGGACCTGGTCCGATCGTTGCTTCGATTGTTGGCAAGCCGCATGCCCTGCGTGTCTTGGATGGATTTGCTTGGTGTTCACGGTGGTGGTCTGGAATATTTGTAGGAGCATGTGAACATCTATCTCAGACCGAAATAAAATTATCCAGACAAGCCCCGAAGCATCGGACTTGGTCCAATCGTCGCATCAATCGTCGGTGAGCCGCATGCCTTGCGTGTCTTGGATTTTCTTGGTGTTCACGGCGGTGGTCTGGACTATTTCGAGGTGTATGCAAACAACTATAAACGACCGAAATAAATTTATCCAGACAAGCCCCAAAGCATCGGACCTGGTCCGATCGTTGCTTCGATTGTTGGCAAGCCGCATGCCCTGCGTGTCTTGGATGGATTTGCTTGGTGTTCACGGTGGTTGTCTGGAATATTTGTAGGAGCATGTGAACATCTATCTCAGACCGAAATAAAATTATCCAGACAAGCCCCGCAGCATCAGACTTGGTCCAATAGTCGCATGAATCGTTGTCGGCGAACCGCATGCTCTGCGTATCTTGGATTTGCATGTTGTTAACGGTGCTGTTCTGGAATATTTGTAGGAGCATGCAAACAACTATAATAGACCATAATAAAATTATCCAGACAAGCCCCGAAGCATCGGACTTGGTCAAATCGTCGCATCAATCGTCAGTGAGCCGCATGCCTTGCGTGTCTTGGATTTTCTTGGTGTTCACGGTGGTGGTCTGGAATATTTGAAGGAGCATGTGAACAACTATCTCAGACCGAAATAAAATTATCCAGACAAGCCCCGCAGCATCAGACTTGGTCCAATAGTCGCATGAATCGTTGTCGGCGAACCGCATGCTGTGCATGTCTTGGATTTGCATGTTGTTCACGGTGGTGCTCTGGAATATTTGTAGGAGCATGCAAACAACTATAATAGACCATAATAAAATTATCCAGACAAGCCCCGAAGCATCGGACCTGGTCCGATCGTTGCTTCGATTGTTGAGATATGGCTATTATTCAGTCTGCCTTGCATCGCACATTATATCGCACATGCTCACAGAGTTTAGTATTTCTGAGTAGAATGAAAAATATTGTGCTTTGTTTGAGGCCGGATTTGAACCTGGGACCTTTGGAATATAATACAGTACTTATATCTGGAAGCTTCTAGAAGCATCTCGAAGGATGTAGATTCTCCCACAATCTGAGGTTGTAGAAGATTGTCGAAGTTTCTGGAAGCTATTCTGAAGAGTATTTATAGCTGGTGAAAGCTCTCAAACTGGTAACAAAGTCGCTGCAAGGTTTGCAAGTGCCAGTGCGATTTCTGCCCGTATTTCAACAGAAGCATCGGACTTGGTCCAATCGTCGCATCAATCGTCGGTGAGCCGCATGCATTGCGTGTCTTGGATTTTCTTGGTGTTCACGGCGGTGGTCTGGACTATTTCGAGGTGTATGCAAACAACTATAAACGACCGTAATAAAATTATCCAGACAAGCCCCGAAGCATCGGACTTGGTCAAATCGTCGCATCAATCGTCAGTGAGCCGCATGCCTTGCGTGTCTTGGATTTGCTTGGTGTTCACGGTGGTGGTCTGGAATATTTGTAGGAGCATGTGAACAACTATCTCAGACCGAAATAAAATTATCCAGACAAGCCCCGAAGCATCAGACTTGGTCCAATAGTCGCATGAATCGTTGTCGGCGAACCGCATGCTCTGCGTGTCTTGGATTTGCATGTTGTTCACGGTGGTGCTCTGGAATATTTGTAGGAGCATGCAAACGACTATAATAGACCATAATAAAATTATCCAGACAAGCCCCGAAGCATCGGACTTGGTCCAATCGTCGCATCAATCGTCGGTGAGCCGCATGCCTTGCGTGTCTTGGATTTTCTTGGTGTTCACGGCGGTGGTCTGGACTATTTCGAGGTGTATGCAAACAACTATAAACGACCGTAATAAAATTATCAAGACAAGCCCCAAAGCATCGGACCTGGTCCGATCGTTGCTTCGATTGTTGGCAAGCCGCATGCCCTGCCTGTCTTGGATGGATTTGCTTGGTGTTCACGGTGGTGGTCTGGAATATTTGTAGGAGCATGTGAACATCTATCTCAGACCGAAAAAAAATTATCCAGACAAGCCCCGAAGCATCAGACTTGGTCCAATAGTCGCATGAATCGTTGTCGGCGAACCGCATGCTCTGCGTATCTTGGATTTGCTTATTGTTCACGGTGGTGTTCTTGAATATTTGTAGGAGCATGCAAACAACTATAATAGACCATAATAAAATTATCCAGACAAGCCCCGAAGCATCGGACTTGGTCAAATCGTCGCATCAATCGTCAGTGAGCCGCATGCCTTGCGTGTCTTGGATTTTCTTGGTGTTCACGGTGGTGGTCTGGAATATTTGAAGGAGCATGTGAACAACTATCTCAGACCGAAATAAAATTATCCAGACAAGCCCCGCAGCATCAGACTTGGTCCAATAGTCGCATGAATCGTTGTCGGCGAACCGCATGCTGTGCGTGTCTTGGATTTGCATGTTGTTCACGGTGGTGCTCTGGAATATTTGTAGGAGCATGCAAACGACTATAATAGACCATAATAAAATTATCCAGACAAGCCCTGAAGCATCGGACTTGGTCCAATCGTCGCATCAATCGTCGGTGAGCCGCATGCCTTGCGTGTCTTGGATTTTCTTGGTGTTCACGGCGGTGGTCTGGACTATTTCGAGGTGTATGCAAACAACTATAAACGACCGTAATAAATTTATCCAGACAAGCCCCAAAGCATCGGACCTGGTCCGATCGTTGCTTCGATTGTTGGCAAGCCGCATGCCCTGCGTGTCTTGCATGGATTTGCTTGGTGTTCACGGTGGTGGTCTGGAATATTTGTACGAGCATGTGAACATCTATCTCAGACCGAAATAAAATTATCCAGACAAGCCCCGAAGCATCAGACTTGGTCCAATAGTCGCATGAATCGTTGTCGGCGAACCGCATGCTCTGCGTATCTTGGATTTGCTTATTGTTCACGGTGGTGTTCTGGAATATTTGTAGGAGCATGCAAACAACTATAATACACCATAATAAAATTATCCAGACAAGCCCCGAAGCATCGGACTTGGTCAAATCGTCGCATCAATCGTCAGTGAGCCGCATGCCTTGCGTGTCTTGGATTTTCTTGGTGTTCACGGTGGTGGTCTGGAATATTTGTAGGAGCATGTGAACAACTATCTCAGACCGAAATAAACTTATCCAGACAAGCCCCGCAGCATCAGACTTGGTCCAATGGTCGCATGAATCGTTGTCGGCGAACCGCATGCTCTGCGTGTCTTGGATTTGCATGTTGTTCACGGTGGTGCTCTGGAATATTTGTAGGAGCATGCAAACGACTATAATAGACCATAATAAAATTATCCAGACAAGCCCCGAAGCAT
This sequence comes from Tetradesmus lagerheimii, assembly GCA_902809745.2. Lineage (NCBI taxonomy): Eukaryota > Viridiplantae > Chlorophyta > Chlorophyceae > Sphaeropleales > Scenedesmaceae > Tetradesmus > Tetradesmus lagerheimii. The sequence goes on along the minus strand of CADDIJ020002478.1, from coordinate 19,559 downwards.
CGGACTTGGTCCAATCGTCGCATCAATCGTCGGTGAGCCGCATGCCTTGCGTGTCTTGGATTTTCTTGGTGTTCACGGCGGTGGTCTGGACTATTTCGAGGTGTATGCAAACAACTATAAACGACCGTAATAAATTTATCCAGACAAGCCCCAAAGCATCGGACCTGGTCCGATCGTTGCTTCGATTGTTGGCAAGCCGCATGCCCTGCGTGTCTTGGATGGATTTGCTTGGTGTTCACGGTGGTGGTCTGGAATATTTGTAGGAGCATGTGAACATCTATCTCAGACCGAAATAAAATTATCCAGACAAGCCCCGAAGCATCAGACTTGGTCCAATCGTCGCATGAATCGTTGTCGGCGAACCGCATGCTCTGCGTATGTTGGATTTGCTTATTGTTCACGGTGGTGTTCTGGAATATTTGTAGGAGCATGCAAACAACTATAATAGACCATAATAAAATTATCCAGACAAGCCCCGAAACATCGGACTTGGTCCAATCGTCGCATCAATCGTCGGTGAGCCGCATGCCTTGCGTGTCTTGGATTTTCTTGGTGTTCCAAAAAAAAAAAATTCTTGGTGTTCACGGCGGTGGTCTGGACTATTTCGAGGTGTATGCAAACAACTATAAACGACCGTAATAAATTTATCCAGACAAGCTCCAAAGCATCGGACCTGGTCCGATCGTTGCTTCGATTGTTGGCAAGCCGCATGCCCTGCGTGTCTTGGATGGATTTGCTTGGTGTTCACGGTGGTGGTCTGGAATATTTGTAGGAGCATGTGAACATCTATCTCAGACCGAAATAAAATTATCCAGACAAGCCCCGAAGCATCAGACTTGGTCCAATAGTCGCATGAATCGTTGTCGGCGAACCGCATGCTCTGCGTATCTTGGATTTGCTTATTGTTCACGGTGGTGCTCTGGAATATTTGTAGGAGCATGCAAACGACTATAATAGACCATAATAAAATTATCCAGACAAGCCCCGAAGCATCGGACTTGGTCCAATCGTCGCATCAATCGTCGGTGAGCCGCATGCCTTGCGTGTCTTGGATTTTCTTTGTGTTCACGGCGGTGGTCTGGACTATTTCGAGGTGTATGCAAACAACTATAAACGACCGTAATAAATTTATCCAGACAAGCCCCAAAGCATCGGACCTGGTCCGATCGTTGCTTCGATTGTTGGCAAGCCGCATGCCCTGCGTGTCTTGGATGGATTTTCTTGGTGTTCACGGTGGTGGTCTGGAATATTTGTAGGAGCATGTTAACATCTATCTCAGACCGAAATAAAATTATCCAGACAAGCCCCGCAGCATCAGACTTGGTCCAATAGTCGCATGAATCGTTGTCGGCGAACCGCATGCTCTGCGTGTCTTGGATTTGCTTATTGTTCACGCGCCTCGGAATATTTGTAGGGAGCATGTGCAAACAACCATAATAGACCATAATAGTAGCCTATCCGCACACCAGAAGCATCGGTCTTGGTCCAATCGTCGACCACCGCCAGTGAGCCGCATGCCTTGCATGTCTTGGATTTGCTTGGTGTTCACGGTGGTGGTCTGGAATATTTGTAGGAGCATGTGAACATCTATCTCAGACCGAAATAAAATTATCCAGACAAGCCCCGCAGCATCAGACTTGGTCCAATAGTCGCATGAATCGTTGTCGGCGAACCGCATGCTCTGCGTGTCTTGGATTTGCATGTTGTTCACGGTGGTGCTCTGGAATATTTGTATGAGCATGCAAACGACTATAATAGACCATAATAAAATTATCCAGACAAGCCCCGAAGCATCGGACTTGGTCCAATCGTCGCATCAATCGTCGGTGAGCCGCATGCCTTGCGTGTCTTGGATTTTCTTGGTGTTCACGGCGGTGGTCTGGACTATTTCTAGGTGTATGCAAACAACTATAAACGACCGTAATAAATTTATCCAGACAAGCCCCAAAGCATCGGACCTGGTCCGATCGTTGCTTCGATTGTTGGCAAGCCGCATGCCCTGCGGGTCTTGGATGGATTTGCTTGGTGTTCACGGTGGTGGTCTGGAATATTTGTAGGAGCATGTGAACATCTATCTCAGACCGAAAAAAAATTATCAAGACAAGCCTCGAAGCATCAGACTTTAAGAACTTAGCCAGTCGCATGAATCGCCGTTTCATAAACCGCATGCTCTGCGTGTCTTGGATTTGCATGTTGTTCACGGTGGTGCTCTGGAATATTTGTATGAGCATGCAAACGACTATAATAGACCATAATAAAATTATCCAGACAAGCCCCGAAGCATCGGACTTGGTCCAATCGTCGCATCAATCGTCGGTGAGCCGCATGCCTTGCGTGTCTTGGATTTTCTTGGTGTTCACGGCGGTGGTCTGGACTATTTCTAGGTGTATGCAAACAACTATAAACGACCGTAATAAATTTATCCAGACAAGCCCCAAAGCATCGGACCTGGTCCGATCGTTGCTTCGATTGTTGGCAAGCCGCATGCCCTGCGGGTCTTGGATGGATTTGCTTGGTGTTCACGGTGGTGGTCTGGAATATTTGTAGGAGCATGTGAACATCTATCTCAGAATCGAAATAATAAAATTATCCGCATGCCCCGAAGCATCAGGACTATCCAATAGTCGGCATGAATCGTCAGCGTAAACCGCATGCTCTGCGCATCTCGGATTTGCTTATTCACGGTGAAGTGCCTTGAATATTTGTAGGAGCATAAAACGAACTATAACACCTATAATGCGTACGACCAGACAAGCCCCGACATCGGTCTGGTCCAATCGTTCATCAATCGTCAGTGAGCCGCATGCCTTGCATGTCTTGGATTTTCTTGGTGTTCACGGTGGTGGTCTGGAATATTTGTAGGAGCATGTGAACATCTATATCAGACCGAAATAAAATTATCCAGACAAGCCCCGCAGCATCAGACTTGGTCCAATAGTCGCATGAATCGTTGTCGGCGAACCGCATGCTGTGCGTGTCTTGGATTTGCATGTTGTTCACGGTGGTGCTCTGGAATATTTGTAGGAGCATGCAAACGACTATAATAGACCATAATAAAATTATCCAGACAAGCCCCGAAGCATCGGACTTGGTCCAATCGTCGCATCAATCGTCGGTGAGCCGCATGCCTTGCGTGTCTTGGATTTTCTTGGTGTTCACGGCGGTGGTCTGGACTATTTCGAGGTGTATGCAAACAACTATAAAAGACCGTAATAAAATTATCCAGACAAGCCCCAAAGCATCGGACCTGGTCCGATCGTTGCTTCGATTGTTGGCAAGCCGCATGCCCTGCGTGTCTTGGATGGATTTGCTTGGTGTTCACGGTGGTGGTCTGGAATATTTGTAGGAGCATGTGAACATCTATCTCAGACCGAAATAAAATTATCCAGACAAGCCCCGAAGCATCAGACTTGGTCCAATAGTCGCATGAATCGTTGTCGGCGAACCGCATGCTCTGCGTATCTTGGATTTGCTTATTGTTCACGGTGGTGTTCTGGAATATTTGTAGGAGCATGCAAACAACTATAATAGACCATAATAAAATTATCCAGACAAGCCCCGAAGCATCGGTCTTGGTCAAATCGTCGCATCAATCGTCAGTGAGCCGCATGCCTTGCATGTCTTGGATTTTCTTGGTGTTCACGGTGGTGGTCTGGAATATTTGTAGGAGCATGTGAACATCTATCTCAGACCGAAATAAAATTATCCAGACAAGCCCCGCAGCATCAGACTTGGTCCAATAGTCGCATGAATCGTTGTCGGCGAACCGCATGCTCTGCGTGTCTTGGATTTGCATGTTGTTCACGGTGGTGCTCTGGAATATTTGTAGGAGCATGCAAACAACTATAATAGACCATAATAAAATTATCCAGACAAGCCCCGAAGCATCGGACTTGGTCCAATCGTCGCATCAATCGTCGGTGAGCCGCATGCCTTGCGTGTCTTGGATTTTCTTGGTGTTCACGGCGGTGGTCTGGACTATTTCGAGGTGTATGCAAACAACTATAAACGACCGTAATAAATTTATCCAGACAAGCCCCAAAGCATCGGACCTGGTCCGATCGTTGCTTCGATTGTTGGCAAGCCGCATGCCTGTTGAAATACGGGCAGAAATCGCACTGGCACTTGCACACCTTGCAGCGACTTTGTTACCAGTTTGAGAGCTTTCACCAGCTATAAATACTCTTCAGAATAGCTTCCAGAAACTTCGACAATCTTCTACAACCTCAGATTGTGGGAGAATCCACATCCTTCGAGATGCTTCTAGAAGCTTCCAGATATAAGTACTGTATTATATTCCAAAGGTCCCAGGTTCAAATCCGGCCTCAAACAAAGCACAATATTTTTCATTCTACTCAGAAATACTGAACTCTGTGAGCATGTGCGATATAATGTGCGATGCAAGGCAGACTGAATAATAGCCATATCTCAACACTCCCACGCAGGCTGCCTTGTGAGCACATATGATGTTACGGGTCCAGTGGCAGTACACAATGTAGCTCCCACGTCTTCCAAACTCCAGATACACACAATTGTATGCAAACAAAGTTGTATGTATTGAATAAATGTTTTCTTGCAGCTAACACCTTCCAGCAGTATCCTACTTCACACCCATAGCCTCACGGCAGAAATTAAACTTCTCTCCTGCCAGGGGCTTTGTGAGCACATCAGCAATCATCAGGTTGGTGGGTGTGTAGGTAAACACCACCTCATTTCGCATCACGCGCTCACGAGCAAAATGGTGGATCACATCAATGTGCTTAGAGCGCAGAGATGAGATGGGGTTGCGCAGAATTTTGATTGCACTTTGGTTGTCGGCCAGGATGTTGATAGTCTTGGTGTTGATTCCCAAATCACACAGGAGCTTGCGCAGCCACAGACCCTCTTTGACAGCTGCTGCAGCTGCCATGTACTCGGCCTCAGTTGTGGATGCTGCCACAGTGGGCTGGCGTTTGCTTTGCCAGGAAATTGCACCACCATTTAGGCTAAACACATAGCCGGTGGTGGAGCGGCGTGTGTCGAGGTCTCCAGCGTAGTCGGAGTCGCAGTAGCCGAACAGCTCAAGGTCGCTGGGGCCGCTCCCACCAAAGGTGATGCCATAGTCTGCTGTTGCAGCCAGGTACCTCAGAACACCCTTAGCAGCCTGCCAATGGACAGTGGTTGGGTTGGCCATGTAGCGAGCCAGGGAACCAGTGACAAAGGAGATGTCAGGTCTGGTGCAAACTGACAAGTACATGAGGGAACCGAGCAGCATCCATTGCCTGCTGCCAAAGGTCTGCTGCCTTTGAGTTGAGGGCCTCGGTGTAGGATTTGGGCTCCTCCAGGTCCACTGCTGCTAACAGAGCAGTAGCTGAGTAGGGAGCAGCAGGGTGTTTGCCATCAGCCACATAGCGATAGGGGTTGAGCACTCCCTTATTTGCCCGGCTGCTGCGGCGCAGCCCAGAGTTGTCGGAGTTCCCAGTGGCAGGGGGCTGATTGTTGGCACCAGGCTGGTTGTTGTGGCCAGAGTTGTTGCCAGAATCAGGGCCAGGAGGGTTGTCATTTCCATCATCACTTTCACCATCAGAGTCAGACTCAGAATCAGAGTCATGCTCACCGAGAGGTGGAGGCTCATCGTCACTGTCAGTGTCAGCGCCGTTGTGTGTCTCCATCAGGTCCAGCTTGGTGCTGCTGACCTGGGCGCTGGTGGAGTTTTCATCAAAGGTCACGTCGCGGCTGTCCACCACTGAATTGTCCTCCAGCAGGATCCTGTAGCCCTTGCCATTGATTGAGTAGCCAACCATGTAGCCGGTCTGGCTCTTAAAATCCAGCTTGTTCCTTTTCTCCCTGGGAATGTGGACGAAGGCCTTGCAGCCAAAAACCCTCAGGTGTTCCAGGTTGGGCCGCTTGCCAGTGATGAACTCGTATGGAGTGAGCTCCTTACCAGATGTGGGAGACCTGTTGCGCAGGTAGTTTGCAGTCATAACAGCCTCGCCCCAGGCCTCGGGGGGCAGGTTGGTGTCTGCAAGCATAGATTTTGCTTTCTCAAGCAGGGTGCGATTGAGTCGCTCTGCCTTTCCATTTTGCTCAGGTGTGTAAGGCATGGTGGTTTGGTGTACGATGCCCAGGTTGTCAAAGAAGGATGTCAGGTCCCAGTTGACGTATTCGCCACCATTGTCGGTGCGCACATTAATCACATAGTAGCCAGTTGATTTTTCCAGCATGGTGATCACACTCTTGGTTGCTGCAGCCACGTCGCCCTTGGTCTTGAGCATGCAGACCGCGGAATAGCCAGTGTAGTCGTCGAGGAAGGTCGCCATATAGTTGCTGCCACCAAAGGAGCTGACCGGCATGGGGCCACACACATCCATGTGAATGAGCTCCAAGGGCTTGGATGTCTTGGTGTCTGACGGGTAGAAGGGCTGCCGGTGGTTTTTGCCCATGGCGCAGGACTCACACACCTCATTGGTTGCTGCCTTGATGTCGTTGGCAGTCAGGTCCAGCCCATTGACCATTGAAGGGAGCTTTGCCATATTGTTGTAGCCCAGGTGTCCCAAACGGCGATGCCACAGCTGGGCAGAGGTGCCCTTTGTTGGAGAGGGCAGGCCAGCAGCAGTGGGACCAGCAGAGTGCACACCAACACTGCTGGTGCTGCTGCCATCAGTGTCCTTGAAGCTGGCACCAAAGACAGAACACCTGCCGCTGCCACTGCAGCGCGATGGGGCATACATGGAGATGCCGCCCAGGAACTCATCGTGGAGCTTATGGCTGGGCTTTTGCACACTGGCACGCATGATGAGCGGCTGCGGGCTCACCGAGTAATTGCTGTTGAACCGCTTGTATATGTGGCGGGTCGAGGGCGTGTTGACGCAGGCGTAGAGGTTGGGCAGCACGTAGTTGTCGTTGATGTTTGCCACAGCAGACGCAATGATATTGTTACCTTTGATGATGTCGCAGCTGCTGCTCTTGAAGAGGAAGGAAGCGCCAGCCTTGCTGGCCTGCTTGACTGACAGGAAGTTGACCTTTGCTGTGGGCTCCCAGAGCACGTCGCGCAGGACGACCACAGGCTTGTTGGTGGTCTCGTCCAGCAACACGACGTCTCCAATGCCGTAGGCCTTGGATGAGCTGCCATTGCCGTAGTGCACCATGATCTCCTCGGGCAAGCAGCGCATGTTGAACAGCAGGTTCTGGTTGTTGGTGATGTGGCGCCCAGCACCAGAATCGATGATCCAGTCGTCCTTGCTGTCGGTGGGCAGGTCCGGGTAGGCGACGTTGACAGTGATGGTTGCTGCCATGGCCGCCACGCGCTGGGGCCGCTGGTTGCCTGCCGGGCGCTGCTGCTGTTGGGCATTGCCACCATTGTTGTTGTTGCTGTTGTAGCGGTTGGGGCCACTGTTGTTGAAGCGGCGGGCGAGGTCTGCCTGGCGCTTGCGGCACTCTGCCTTGATGTGGCCGGGCTTGTTACAGTAGTAGCAGTAGGGGCCACGGGACTTAAAGGCGTTGTCGGGGCCAGGGCGGTAGCCGGTGTTGCCAAAGGGCATGTTGCTGTTGCTGCTATTGTTGAAGAGCCTGCTGCTGTAGCTGCTGAAGGCCTGGGCCCGGAAGGTCTGGCCGCTTCCACGCTGGTGCTTTTGTTCCACAACCAGGGCCTTGGCCAGCAGCTCGTCGAGGGTTGGCGCAGCGGGGTTGTTCTCCAACACAGTGACCAGCATGCTGTATTCTGGGGGCAGGCCGGACATGACGTTGGGGACGATGTCTGACTCCTCCAAGTCGCTGCCAGCAGCCACCAGCCGGTTGAGCAGGGAGCGAGCTCGCCCAATGTAGCAGCTGACAGACTCGCCGGGCTCCATCTTGAGCTTGCTGAGGTCCCGCTGCAAGCTGAGCAGGCATGCGGTGCTGCGCTGCTGGAATACGGCTTCCAGAGCATTCCACGCGGCATTAGCGTTGTCCACGTCGCGAATGGTCGACAGGAAGTGGTCCTCGACGTGGGAACGGATGTAGGCGAGGGCCTTGCTGCTCTGGGGGTGCTCAGGGTCCTGAATGGCCTCGAAGCAGTCCTTGATGGTCAGGAAATCCCTCATGCGCACTGTCCAAGTGAAGTAGTTGTTGTCAGAGAGCTTTGGGACGCCATACTTGCTCGCAGTCATGTTGCCGAGTCAACACCGCGAACAACAGTAGCTCTGTGAAGCAGCAACTTGCTACGCTGCGATTGTGTCCGCCAAGCCTGGAGACAGGTCGGCAAATCCCGAACGAAAGTCGAGCAAAACTCCTGTGCGCAGTGGAAGCGTGGCTATGGGCTCATAACCTGTTGAAATACGGGCAGAAATCGCACTGGCACTTGCAAACCTTGCAGCGACTTTGTTACCAGTTTGAGAGCTTTCACCAGCTATAAATACTCTTCAGAATAGCTTCCAGAAACTTCGACAATCTTCTACAACCTCAGATTGTGGGAGAATCCACATCCTTCGAGATGCTTCTAGAAGCTTCCAGATATAAGTACTGTATTATATTCCAAAGGTCCCAGGTTCAAATCCGGCCTCAAACAAAGCACAATATTTTTCATTCTACTCAGAAATACTGAACTCTGTGAGCATGTGCGATATAATGTGCGATGCAAGGCAGACTGAACTCTGTGAGCATGTGCGATATAATGTGCGATGCAAGGCAGACTGAATAATAGCCTGATTTGCAGCGATCGCTGATAAGCTGTTTGCCATGCGTGTCTTGGTTTTCCTTGGTGTTCACGGGTGTGGTCTGTAAACGTCTTGGAGCATGCAAGCAACTATACACGACCAAAATGAAATTCTCCAGACGAACGCTGAAGCATCGGTCCTGGTCGGATTTTCGCAGCGATTGTTGGCGAGCCGTATTCCATGCGTGTCTTGTTTTCTCTTTGTGTTCACGTAGGGGATCTGAATAATTCTAAGAGCATGCAAGCAACTATACACGACAGAAATAAAATACTCCAGACGAGCACCGAAGCATCGGTCCTGGTTTGAGTGTCGCAACAATCGTCAGCAAGACGTATACCATGCGTGTTTTGTTTTTCCTCGGTATTCACGGAGGTGGTCTGAAATACCTCTAGGAGCATGCAAGCAACTTTCAACGACCCAGAGAAACTTCTCCAGACGAGCACCGAAGCATCGGTCCTCGTCTGATTTTCGCAGCACTCGCTGACAAGATGTTTGCCATGCGTGTCTTGTTTTTCCTGCGTGTTCACGTGGGTGGTCTGCAAAAATTCATGGAGCATGCTGCAAATAGGCGTCTTGTGTGTGTGTGTGTGCGTGGCGTAATGCTGCCTGTAAAGTGCAGCTTTTAGAAGTGTGCAAGTCACCATGCATTGATAGCTGACAGTGATTTTAGTGGAGTCTGGGCACTCGGTCAGGTCCTGGATGCCTTTCTGGGCTGCCCCGCACGGGGCTGTCTGCATGATCGTGTGACAGTGTTTCTTGGTACAAGAGACCTGTGGGGTGAGTGCGGAACAGGTTGCCTCATTCTCTCAACGGATCTTTTTATGGAGCAAGTGCACAGTTATGTAGGTCAGCCCTTGTAACTTTCTTGCTTCGAAAAAAAAAAAAAAGAGCATGCTCGCAACTATACACGACCGAAATAAAATTTTCCAAACGTGCACTGAAGCATCGGTCCTGGTCTGATTAATTCAGCGATTGCTGACAAGCTGTTTGCCATGCGTGTCTTGTTTTTCCTGCGTGTTGACGTGGGTGGTCTGCAAAAATTCATGGAGCATGCAAGAAACTTTCAACGACCCAGAGAAAATTCTCCAGACGAGCACTGAAGCATCGGTCCAGGTCTGATTATCGCAGCGATCGCTGACAAGCAGTTTGCCATGCGTGTCTTGGTTTTCCTTGGTGTTCACGGGTGTGGTCTGCAAAACTTCTTGGAGCATGCAAGCAACTATACACGACCAAAATGAAATTCTCCAGACGAGCGCGGAAGCATCGGTCCTGGTCGGATTTTCGTAGCGATTGTTGGCGAGCTGTATTCCATGCGTGTCTTGTGTTTTCTTTGTGTTCACGTAGGGGATCTGAATAATTCTAAGAGCATGCAAACAACTATACATGACCGAAATAAAATACTCCAGTCGAGCACCGAAGCATCGGTCCTGGTTTGAGTGTCGCAGCAATCGTCAGCAAGCCGTATACCATGAGTGTTTTGTTTTTCCTCGGTGTTCACGCAGGTGGTCTGAAATAACTCCAGGAGCATGCAAGCAACTTTCAACGACCCAGAGAAACTTCTCCAGACGAGCACCGAAGCATCGGTCCTCGTCTGATTTTCGCAGCAATCGCTGACAAGATGTTTTTTTTTTTTTTTGAAGTAAATTGGTTACATGGGCTGGACCAAGCAACAACGAATTTACTCCGTAAAAGATCCTTAAAGAGGATGGGGCAACCTGTTCTGGCAACCTGTTCTGACACCCACCCCACAGCTCTCTTCTCGAGATGCTGTCACAGGGCCATATAGATAGCTCCGTGAGGAGCAGCCATAAAGGCATCCAGGACCAGGACAAGATGTTTGCCATGCGTGTCTTGTTTTTCCTGCGTGTTCACGGGGGTGGTCTGCAAAAATTCATGGAGCATGCTCGCAACTATACACGACCGAAAAAAAATTCTCCAAACGTGCACCGAAGCATCGGTCCTGGTCTGATTAATGCAGCGATTGCTGATATTTTTTTTTTGAAGCAAGAAAGTTACAAGGGCTGACCTACATAACTGTGCACTTGCTCCAAAAAAAGATCCGTTGAGAGAATGAGGCAACCTGTTCCGCACTCACCCCACAGGTCTCTTGTACCAAGAGACACTGTCACACGATCATGCAGACAGCCCCGTGCGGGGCAGCCCCGAAAGGCATCCAGGACCTGACCGAGTGCCCAGACTCCACTAAAATCACTGTCAGCTATCAATGCATGGTGACTTGCACACTTCTAAAAGCTGCACTTTACAGGCAGCATTACGCCACGCACACACACACACACACACACAAGATGCCTATTTGCAGGTGAGGGATTGTCGACACAGACAATCACCACCTGACTATTTCTAGATATTCCACTTTATGCAAAGCACATCCTGCTATAGACCAAACACACACCAATGGGACCTGTGGCATTATGTCCTCAATGACAACAATACAGTCACACACCAACACACACACACAGGCTTGTCTGCGCATGTCTGCGTACATCACCATGCTCTGCTACCCACACGCATGCATACATAGCGTAGCCCAGCCATCAACATAGCCTTTGCCATACTATTATGCAACACATCACACCGAGCAACGACAGCCGCTACTCCAACAAATGCAATTGCATTGCATATCCTGCCCGAGCCGTCAAAACAGACCACCACGCCTCCTATACCCGGGCCCAACCCATCACTCACATGCCAGCCGTGCTGGCCCGAACCTCGATGCGACCATTTGTGCCCACCCTATACAGTGCTCCCCACTTCTGCCAAAAGTCAACAAGTTTGATCTCAGGCGACCTTCCTTGCAGCCATGCAAACGGTATCCCACAACCCAACCTAACATCTACTTCCACCCTATCCCATTCCCTCTGAATTTGCTGCCGTAGCTCTGATAAGCTGTTTGCCATGCGTGTCTTGTTTTTCCTGCGTGTTCACGTGGGTGGTCTGCAAAAATTCATGGAGCATGCAAGCATACACGACCAAAATACAATTCTCCAAACGAGCACCGAAGCATCAGTCCTGGTCTGATTATTGCAGCGATCGCTGATAAGCTGTTTGCCATGCGTGTCTTGGTTTTCCTTGGTGTTCACGGGTGTGGTCTGCAAAACGTCTTGGAGCATGCAAGCAACTATACACGACCAAAATGAAATTCTCCAGACGGACGCTGAAGCATCGGTCCTGGTCGGATTTTCGCAGCGATTGTTGGCGAGCCGTATTCCATGCGTGTCTTGTGTTCTCTTTGTGTTTTTTTTTTCTTTGTGTTCACGTAGGGGATCTGAATAATTCTAAGAGCATGCAAGCAACTATACACGACCGAAATAAAATACTCCAGACGAGCACCGAAGAATCGGTCCTGGTTTGAGTGTCGCAGCAATCGTCTGTAGCAAGCCGTATACCATGCGTGTTTTGTTTTTCCTCGGTGTTCACGGAGGTGGTCTAAAATAACTCTAGGAGCATGCAAGCAACTTTCAACGACTCAGAGAAAATTCTCCAGACGAGCACCGAAGCATCGGTCCTCGTCTGATTAATGCAGCGATCGCTGACAAGATGTTTGCCATGCGTGTCTTGTTTTTCCTGCGTGTTCACAGTGGTGGTCTGCAAAAATTCATGGAGCATGCAAGCAACTATACACGACCAAAATACAATTCTCCAAACGAGCACCGAAGCATCAGTCCTGGTCTGATTATTGCAGCGATCGCTGATAAGCTGTTTGCCATGCGTGTCTTGGTTTTCCTTGGTGTTCACGGGTGTGGTCTGCAAAACGTCTTGGAGCATGCAAGCAACTATACACGACCAAAATGAAATTCTCCAGACGGACGCTGAAGCATCGGTCCTGGTCGGATTTTCGCAGCGATTGTTGGCGAGCCGTATTCCATGCGTGTCTTGTGTTCTCTTTGTGTTTTTTTTTTCTTTGTGTTCACGTAGGGGATCTGAATAATTCTAAGAGCATGCAAGCAACTATACACGACCGAAATAAAATACTCCAGACGAGCACCGAAGAATTGGTCCTGGTTTGAGTGTCGCAGCAATCGTCAGCAAGCCGTATACCATGAGTGTTTTGTTTTTCCTCGGTGTTTACGCAGGTGGTCTGAAATAACTCCAGGAGCATGCAAGCAACTTTCAACGACCCAGAGAAACTTCTCCAGACGAGCACCGAAGCATCGGTCCTCGTCTGATTTTCTTTTTTTTTTTTTTTTGAAGTAAATTGGTTACATGGGCTGGACCAAGCAACAACGAATTTACTCCGTAAAAGATCCTTAAAGAGGATGGGGCAACCTGTTCTTTTTTTTTTTTTGGAAAGTATGGGGCAACCTGTTCTGACACCCACCCCACAGCTCTCTTCTCGAGATGCTGTCACAGGGCCATATAGATAGCTCCGTGAGGAGCAGCCATAAAGGCATACAGGACCTGACCGTGTGCCCAATATCCACTACAACAACAGCCGTCCAAGGATCAGCTGTAGCGCGTAACAGGCCATGAGATGCCTTGGAAGGCTATGCTCATAGCCTGGCTATGTGCAACACCAGTCATGCATGCCTATGGATAACGCAGCAACTATCACACACAAACACACAGACACAAAAGAGCAATAGTTGGCATTTGAAGAACATGGGTGTGAGAACAGGTTACCCCATCCTCTCGTGGATTTTTTCACGGAGTAGGGTTTCGGTTTGCGTTGTCAAGCCAATGTAACACTACTTTCCAAAAAAAAAAAAAAAAATTTGAAGAATGCCAGTGTTAAGCCCCCGGCCACCAACACATACATGACGAGACATGCATGTGATGTTTGGGGATGTCGGTGTTCACCCCCATTAGGAGAATGCCTATATTCAGCCACCAACCATTAACACATACATGACAAGAGATGCATGTGATGCTATATCCCAATATGCAGATGGGTGCTTTACACACCCCTGCCAGTGTCATAGATGGAAGTACAAAAATCATCTCAGAATACTATATAATATCCATGTACATACAAGCACCAACACATACTACAACGTTCTATGTCCCAGCCAGAGAATGCCAGGGAATGTTGACTGGGGCAACATGTATGTACCACTAACATCCTTACAACAAGCATAATCCGTACAATAATCCATACAATGACACCCATCAACACAACATGCGGCGGCAGAAAGCCACCTCATCTACACAGCCGTTGCATCATCCTATTATGCCATGTCATTCAACACACCACATCCCACACTCACAGCCCTGCCATGGTGATATTCAGCCCTAATTTTCGCAGCAATCGCTGACAAGATGTTTGCCATGCGTGTCTTGTTTTTCCTGCGTGTTCACGGGGGTGGTCTGCAAAAATTCATGGAGCACGCAAGCAACTATACACGACCGAAATAAAATTCTCCAAACGTGCACCGAAGCATCGGTCCTGGTCTGATTAATGCAGCGATTGCTGATAAGCTGTTTGCTAGCGTGTCTTGTTTTTCCTGCGTGTTCACGGAGGTGGTCTGAAATACCTCTAGGAGCATGCAAGCAACTATACACGACCAAAATACAATTCTCCAAACGAGCAACGAAGCATCAGTCCTGGTCTGATTATTGTTTTTTTTTCTGATTATTGCAGCGATCGCTGATAAGCTGTTTGCCATGCGTGTCTTGGTTTTCCTTGGTGTTCACGGGTGTGGTCTGCAAAACGTCTTGGAGCATGCAAGCAACTATACACGACCAAAATGAAATTCTCCAGACGAACGCTGAAGCATCGGTCCTGGTCGGATTTTCGCAGCGATTGTTGGCGAGCCGTATTCCATACGTGTCTTGTTTTCTCTTTGTGTTCACGTAGGGGATCTGAATAATTCTAAGAGCATGCAAGCAACTATACACGACAGAAATAAAATACTCCAGACGAGCACCGAAGCATCGGTCCTGGTTTGAGTGTCGCAGCAATCGTCAGCAAGACGTACACCATGCGTGTTTTGGTTTTCCTCGGTATTCACGGAGGTGGTCTGAAATACCTCTAGGAGCATGCAAGCAACTTTCAACGACCCAGAGAAACTTCTCCAGACGAGCACCGAAGCATCGGTCCTCGTCTGATTTTCGCAGCACTCGCTGACAAGATGTTTTGCCATGCGTGTCTTGTTTTTCCTGCGTGTTCACGTGGGTGGTCTGCAAAAATTCATGGAGCATGCTCGCAACTATACACGACCGAAATAAAATTTTCCAAACGTGCACTGAAGCATCGGTCCTGGTCTGATTAATTTAGCGATTGCTGATAAGCTGTTTGCCATGCGTGTCTTGTTTTTCCTGCGTGTTCACGTGGGTGGTCTGCAAAAATTCATGGAGCATGCATGAAACTTTCAACGACCCAGAGAAAATTCTCCAGACGAGCACTGAAGCATCGGTCCAGGTCTGATTATCGCAGCGATCGCTGACAAGCAGTTTGCCATGCGTGTCTTGGTTTTCCTTGGTGTTCACGGGTGTGGTCTGCAAAACTTCTTGGAGCATGCAAGCAACTATACACGACCAAAATGAAATGTTGAGATATGGCTATTATTCAGTCTGCCTTGCATCGCACATTATATCGCACATGCTCACAGAGTTCAGTATTTCTGAGTAGAATGAAAAATATTGTGCTTTGTTTGAGGCCGGATTTGAACCTGGGACCTTTGGAATATAATACAGTACTTATATCTGGAAGCTTCTAGAAGCATCTCGAAGGATGTGGATTCTCCCACAATCTGAGGTTGTAGAAGATTGTCGAAGTTTCTGGAAGCTATTCTGAAGAGTATTTATAGCTGGTGAAAGCTCTCAAACTGGTAACAAAGTCGCTGCAAGGTTTGCAAGTGCCAGTGCGATTTCTGCCCGTATTTCAACAGGTTATGAGCCCATAGCCACGCTTCCACTGCGCACAGGAGTTTTTGCTCGACTTTCGTTCGGGATTTGCCGACCTGTCTCCAGGCTTGGCGGACACAATTGCAGCGCAGCAAGTTGCTGCTTCACAGAGCTACTGTTGTTCGCGGTGTTGACTCGGCAACATGACTGCGAGCAAGTATGGCGTCCCAAAGCTCTCTGACAACAACTACTTCACTTGGACAGTGCGCATGAGGGATTTCCTGACCATCAAGGACTGCTTCGAGGCCATTCAGGACCCTGAGCACCCCCAGAGCAGCAAGGCCCTCGCCTACATCCGTTCCCACGTCGAGGACCACTTCCTGTCGACCATTCGCGACGTGGACAACGCTAATGCCGCGTGGAATGCTCTGGAAGCCGTATTCCAGCAGCGCAGCACCGCATGCCTGCTCAGCTTGCAGCGGGACCTCAGCAAGCTCAAGATGGAGCCCGGCGAGTCTGTCAGCTGCTACATTGGGCGAGCTCGCTCCCTGCTCAACCGGCTGGTGGCTGCTGGCAGCGACTTGGAGGAGTCAGACATCGTCCCCAACGTCATGTCCGGCCTGCCCCCAGAATACAGCATGCTGGTCACTGTGTTGGAGAACAACCCCGCTGCGCCAACCCTCGACGAGCTGCTGGCCAAGGCCCTGGTTGTGGAACAAAAGCACCAGCGTGGAAGCGGCCAGACCTTCCGGGCCCAGGCCTTCAGCAGCTACAGCAGCAGGCTCTTCAACAATAGCAGCAACAGCAACATGCCCTTTGGCAACACCGGCTACCGCCCTGGCCCCGACAACGCCTTTAAGTCCCGTGGCCCCTACTGCTACTACTGTAACAAGCCCGGCCACATCAAGGCAGAGTGCCGCAAGCGCCAGGCAGACCTCGCCCGCCGCTTCAACAACAGTGGCCCCAACCGCTACAACAACAACAACAACAACAACAACAACAACAATGGTGGCAATGCCCAACAGCAGCAGCGCCCGGCAGGCAACCAGCGGCCCCAGCGCGTGGCGGCCATGGCAGCAACCATCACTGTCAACGTCGCCTACCCGGACCTGCCCACCGACAGCAAGGACGACTGGATCATCGATTCTGGTGCTGGGCGCCACATCACCAACAACCAGAACCTGCTGTTCAACATGCGCTGCTTGCCCGAGGAGATCATGGTGCACTACGGCAATGGCAGCTCATCCAAGGCCTACGGCATTGGAGACGTCGTGTTGCTGGACGAGGCCACCGACAAGCCTGTGGTCGTCCTGCGCGACGTGCTCTGGGAGCCCACAGCAAAGGTCAACTTCCTGTCAGTCAAGCAGGCCAGCAAGGCTGGCGCTTCCTTCCTCTTCAAGAGCAGCAGCTGCGACATCATCAAAGGTAACAATATCATTGCGTCTGCTGTGGCAAACATCAACGACAACTACGTGCTGCCCAACCTCTACGCCTGCGTCAACACGCCCTCGACCCGCCACATATACAAGCGGTTCAACAGCAATTACTCGGTGAGCCCGCAGCCGCTCATCATGCGTGCCAGTGTGCAAAAGCCCAGCCATAAGCTCCACGATGAGTTCCTGGGCGGCATCTCCATGTATGCCCCATCGCGCTGCAGTGGCAGCGGCAGGTGTTCTGTCTTTGGTGCCAGCTTCAAGGACACTGATGGCAGCAGCACCAGCAGTGTTGGTGTGCACTCTGCTGGTCCCACTGCTGCTGGCCTGCCCTCTCCAACAAAGGGCACCTCTGCCCAGCTGTGGCATCGCCGTTTGGGACACCTGGGCTACAACAATATGGCAAAGCTCCCTTCAATGGTCAATGGGCTGGACCTGACTGCCAACGACATCAAGGCAGCAACCAATGAGGTGTGTGAGTCCTGCGCCATGGGCAAAAACCACCGGCAGCCCTTCTACCCGTCAGACACCAAGACATCCAAGCCCTTGGAGCTCATTCACATGGATGTGTGTGGCCCCATGCCGGTCAGCTCCTTTGGTGGCAGCAACTATATGGCGACCTTCCTCGACGACTACACTGGCTATTCCGCGGTCTGCAAGCTCAAGACCAAGGGCGACGTGGCTGCAGCAACCAAGAGTGTGATCACCATGCTGGAAAAATCAACTGGCTACTATGTGATTAATGTGCGCACCGACAATGGTGGCGAATACGTCAACTGTGACCTGACATCCTTCTTTGACAACCTGGGCATCGTACACCAAACCACCATGCCTTACACACCTGAGCAAAATGGAAAGGCAGAGCGACTCAATCGCACCCCGCTTGAGAAAGCAAAATCTATGCTTGCAGACACCAACCTGCCCCCCGAGGCCTGGGGCGAGGCTGTTATGACTGCAAACTACCTGCGCAACAGGTCTCCCACATCTGGTAAGGAGCTCACTCCATACGAGTTCATCACTGGCAAGCGGCCCAACCTGGAACACCTGTGGGTTTTTGGCTGCAAGGCCTTCGTCCACATTCCCAGGGAGAAAAGGAACAAGCTGGATTTTAAGAGCCAGACCGGCTACATGGTTGGCTACTCAATCAATGGCAAGGGCTACAGGATCCTGCTGGATGACAATTCAGTGGTGGACAGCCGCGACGTGACCTTTGATGAAAACTCCACCAGCGCCCAGGTCAGCAGCACCAAGCTGGACCTGATGGAGACACACAACGGCGCTGACACTGACAGTGACGATGAGCCTCCACCTCTCGGTGAGCATGACTCTGATTCTGAGTCTGACTCTGATGGTGAAAGTGATGATGGAAATGACACCCCTCCTGGCCCTGATTCTGGCAACAACTCTGGCCACAACAACCAGCCTGGTGCCAACAATCAGCCCCCTGCCACTGGGAACTCCGACAACTCTGGGCTGCGCCGCAGCAGCCGGGCAAATAAGGGAGTGCTCAACCCCTATCGCTATGTGGCTGATGGCAAACACCTTGCTGCTCACTACTCAGCTACTGCTCTGTTAGCAGCAGTGGACCTGGAGGAGCCCAAATCCTACACCGAGGCCCTCAACTCAAAGGCAGCAGACCTTTGGCAGCAGGCAATGGATGAAGAGATGGCTTCCCTGCTGAGCAACAACACCTGGTCCCTAGAGACACCACCTGCTGGTGTCAAGCCTATCCCTGTCAAGTGGGTCTATAAAATCAAGAGAGATGGAGACGGCAACATCGAGCGCTACAAGGCCCGTCTGGTGGCCAAAGGCTTCAAGCAGCAAGAGGGCATTGATTATGACGAGGTATTCGCACCTGTCAGCAAGTATTCAACACTGCGCGCACTGCTGGCAAAGGCAGCAGCCGACGACATGGACCTCCACCTGCTGGACATCAAGACTGCCTTCCTCAATGGCGACTTGGAAGAAAACATCTACACCTGCCAGCCCGAGGGCTATGTGCAGGGTGACCCCTCTCTGGCTTGCCGCCTCAACAAGACCCTGTACGGCCTAAAGCAGGCCCCGCGTGCCTGGCACAACAGGCTCCACAGGGAGTTGGAGTCGTACGGCTACAGAGCCTCTGAGGCTGACCCTGGTCTCTACATCTACAACGGAAAAACAGCAGACATCTACCTGCTGGTGTACGTGGATGACATACCAATTGCGTCCAAGGACAGCGCTCTGATCAAGGGTGTCAAGCAGCGCCTGTCAGAGTCTTTTGATGCTCGCGACCTGGGCGAGGTTTCCTCTTATCTGGGCATGACCATTACAAGGGACCGTGGGAGCGGCACCATCAAGATCAGCCAGCCATGCATGACCAATGATCTCATCTCCAAGTTTGGCATGGACGACAGCAAGATCAGGCCAATTCCCATGAGCGCCTCCATCAAGTTTACCAAGGATGAAGGCGAGCCCCTCGACAAGGCCAAGTACCCCTACAGTGATCTGCTCGGTTCCCTCATGTACTTGTCAGTTTGCACCAGACCTGACATCTCCTTTGTCACTGGTTCCCTGGCTCGCTACATGGCCAACCCAACCACCGTCCATTGGCAGGCTGCTAAGGGTGTTCTGAGGTACCTGGCTGCAACAGCAGACTATGGCATCACCTTTG